>CM077515.1:1087285-1131905 GCA_039654745.1 Houttuynia cordata | reverse complement strand
TGGCATACTTCTTTTCTTTTGTTCATAACTAAGCTAATTTACCTAATTCTCCTCCTAAGTGGTGTAGTTTTTCTTTAGTATTACATTTTTGGCAGTGCTTGTACTTCTCGGCTATAACTTTATTGATTATGAAATTGACGTTACTGAATTGTATTTTTGATATAGTAAACCATCTGTGGTGAACATTTCAATGGTTTCTATGCGCTTTTAACATTATTATTATAAAACAAATGTCAATTGATATTGTAGACAAGTTTAAGCAGCCTTATTTGAATTCTATTCTCAATTTCGTTAAACAAAAATACTGGCTTGAATTATATCAGGTGAGACGTGTCTAAAATAAAGTTCTGCCAGTTCTTGTTGAGTTCTAAACATACTATTCTCCCTCGGCCCAGATAAAATAGCCAGATTGTCAAAAAAACTGTCCAAAAAAAGAGCTACATTGCTTTAAAAAAACTGTCCTCCTAAGTGGTGTAGTTTTTCTTTAGTATTACATTTTTGGCAGTGCTTGTACTTCTCGGCTATAACTTTATTGATTATGAAATTGGCGTTACTGAATTGTATTTTTGATATAGTAAACCATCTGTGGTGAACGTTTCAATGGCTTCTATGCGCTTTTAACATTATTATTATTGTTATTATTATAAAACAAATGTCAATTGATATTGTAGACAAGTTTAAGCAACCTTATATTGGATTCTATTCTCAATTTCGTTAAACAAAAAGACTGGCTTGAATTATATCAGGTGAGACGTGTCTAAAATAAAGTTCTGCCAGTTCTTGTTGAGTTCTAAGCATACTATTCTCCCTCGGCCCAGATGAAATAGCCAGATTGTCAAAACAACTGTCCAAAAAAAGAGCTACATTGCTTTAAAAAGAGTCTAAGCAAAGGTATAATCGTAATTCTTCATCCCAGCCAACCTCATCTTCAAGTAAAATGATTGATTCTGGACTTGACTAGAATTAAGTATATATCTTTCCACCCAGAGGTTCATTTTGAATTGAAGAGATTAGAGATTCCAGATGGCAGGTGGTGTAAATATGGGTAACTGGAGGGGTATGTTCATTTTTTTAAATGGAAGGGATATGTTCTGAGCCCGAAGTTTTAGGCTTTCTCCCACTTTGGGGCCCTATTGTGGCTTAAAAAAGACAATTTTCCACAATGTTTTTTTTTTCCGGATGGAGAGAGTATATTCTATTGCACTTGAAGAGGCTGTCTAATTTGTTCCGGTGAATGATTTGATGACAAAGTAGATTCATAATAATAAGTCTTCCTTTTTGTCCGTTGTGAGTGAATGTAAGTTTGAAATTTGTTCTTGTATTTAGTTAAGTTCTGACGCATGTTTGAAAGATTTTATAGAGTATGTGCTTTACTTGACCTTCCCAGGGATATCTTGTTTTATCACAAGAAAGTTCGGAAACTTTCTATTGGAGTATTATCGTATTATCTAGCAACCATAAATCTAGGTGATGTATAAGATGGCTTGTTAGGGCAAAAATTATCACAAGAAAGTTCAGAAACTTTCTATTGGAGTATTATCGTATTATCTAGCAACTTCACTGCTGTCTGCCTGATTTCGTTATCCCAGTTTCCTTTTTGATATATATTGATAATTTTTGCCCTAACAAGCCATCTTATACATCACCTAGATTTATGGTTGCTCTTGTTTAAATATTATTTTGTAATTTTCTATGTCTGTCTTGAAGGTGCAGTTTACATTTGATAATAAGGTGACCAGGAAGGCAATATTCAGTTAGTTGATTGGTTGTGCCTGTGTGACATCTTTTCCATAATTTTTCCGGACCATCACCATGTTCCCTACTACTAATTTTGTTGTTGGTGGTGGTTTATTTGCCATTGATAGCAGTATAATTAATAGGATTGTTTTATCTGTTTGAAAGCAGTTGAGATATTGTGTTTGTGGCATCGACTAGGCATGTCTGGATGACTACAGCTTTGCTATTTTACTTGAGCAGGAAATTTGAGGATATTTTTGACGTTGATCATTTCATTGAGTACCTTAAGGACGATGTGCACATCGTGCGTGACATCCCTGATTGGGTTGTAGATAGGGCTGAACTTTTCACAAGTATAAGGTAATTTTCCTTTTATGTCCTTTCTTCTTGCACATGCAAAATTTACTATCTGAGCAAAAAACTTAGATATTATTAGCAAAATTCTTACACCCACAATTGAGCTCACAAAAAGAGTCTACTCTGAATTGGAACCTGAAGTTCAATATTTTGTAGAATCATTCTTGAGGATCTTGAAATTAATTGGCGAGAAGTTATCTGAAAGTTAAGTAGATAAAGAATTGGGCTACTAAAAAGAAAATTGAATTTCATGCCACCGTCTTAGATATTTCAGGAAAAGGTAGTAGTGATGTTTTGTTATTATTATTTTTTCTATAAGAAAGACTTACACACACTCACACCCTATATGCCAATGGGAGCAAACCTGGGGACATCTTCACTATTCGGAGGTGGTATCTAACCACCATAACTAAGTCTGGATCTAAAAAGAGTAATTATGTTAATGGGTAATTGAGATTTAGTGTTGGGTTATGACTTGTCAAATGCAAGAAAGATATTGTGTCTCCAAAAGGTGTCATTTTTTTGGGATCAGAACCAATAGATATCAAATTAAACATCAAAGAAATCTGGAATTCGTGTCATCATCCTAGGTGGGGAAAGATGGTGATGATGCTGTCAAGATTTAGTGTTGGGTTGTCAGATGCAAGTAAAACTTTGTATAAATACAAGAATCAATGGGGATCAGCTAGTGGTATGTAATGGAGGTAGTCTTGCGATGCTCGAGTACTGGTTTAACAATCATGTGACCAGATTCTCTCATGACCAGTCAATGTGGATGTATGTGATATTCTTCATATCACTGATGTTGGCAGAATGCTGGCAATTGTAGCAGTAGTTGGATACATGTTAATTCATTCATCTGTGATCTATAATGATAATGAGCTGAACTGATAGTTGCTTACTTTTTTTTGTTTGGATAGATATAGATGCTTAACTTCATTTAAGTAATCATGCTTTAGCTTCTATAAACCTGTGACATTTGTTAGGAAGGTTTTGATTGTCTTAGAATGAACGAACAGTATTTATTCTTGAAAGCTTTTTGTGAGGGACTCCTGTTCATTTCTGCATGAGAGGAGGCTATCCTAAAGGTAGCTCTAGTCTTAGAGGGATTCTAATGATAGACAGTAATAGAAGGGCCAAAGATGCAGATTCAATTTTGCATGTTGCAGTTGAATGGCCCAGCAGATAAAAAGATTAACAATAGCCCCAAAAGGCTTCAAATCATATTTGGTAGATGACCTAAAGATGCATACAACATGTGGCGGTGGAATGTAAAGCGGACCACGTTTTATTTAGGATCATGATGCTATTCATATCCTTTACAGATCGTATATGCTAGGCTGAGTTATAGTAGTATCAAATAAGTATAGAGTGTTATTGCAAGTATGTTTTTGCTTGTTCTGCTTGATGTTTGAAAACTGTGATATTTCAACCCTTTTGAACCTCATAAACCAAAAAGATGGTAAGCTTACTACATGCGGTTGATTTATGGTTGATCTTTTGTTGTCATAGGCGTACTGTAAAAAATATCCCAAAATACGCTCCAGCAGAATTCTATATTGACAATGTACTACCTCGGATCAAGGAGAAGAAAATTATGGCTTTAAAGCCTTTTGTCGATAGGCTTGGGTAAGTTGATGTCCTGCTGTTTACTTTTTGTATTTTCTATTGTCGCACTTCAAATCTTACATATTCGAAAAAAGAGCAGTTTTGTACATGTTTATGACGGGATACTTCTGTTTCTTGTACTGTATATCAGGTATGATAATGTTCCACCAGAGATTAATCGCTTACGATGCAGAGTGAATTATCATGCTTTGAAATTCTTACCTGAAATTGAGAAAATGGCTGATCAGCTCGCTGCAAGAATGAGGAACCGTACTGGGGGTTTAAATCCATACATGTAAGTTGTTATTATCCCTCTTTTTTTCCTTGCTTGTTACTATGTCTGTTTAACCTATCATTAAATGTTTTGTTTGAAGTATATATATATATATATATATATATATATATATATATATAACATGATATAAAAGAAGGAAAAAGTTTATATGAGCCAGAGCTCATGCATGTCGGCATGAGCCGAGATCATCGGAACCACCGGATTGAGATCTGATGGCGTGCAGTGCAGGCAGTGATTCCAGGATCCTCCCCCCCCCCATATTAATGCCCACCACTTGATCAAAATCTGATTGCCTTAGATGATCTCAGCTTGTGCAGTTGCGTGTGAGCTCTGGCTCATATAAATGGGACTCATAAAAGAAGGTATATTTTCCTCCTGTTTTCAACCTTGAAAGTTGAAACTTATCTAGCAACTTGTTTCTTTTAATCAGGGCTCTTCATTTGAGATTCGAGAAGGGGATGGTGGGCTTGTCTTTTTGTGATTTTGTAGCAACAAGAGAGGAGAAAGCAATGATGGCAGCATATAGACAGAAAGAATGGCCTCGTAGGTACAAGGTAGCCTCCGAAATAGGAATATTCACATTTCTTTTTTCCGCTTCTAATCTGGTCTCATAGGATATTCTGATTTAGCTTCGTATATTTGTTTCTTTTTTCCTTTTCATTATGCTGAGCACTCAAATGCCTATAGACCCATGGTGAGAATACTATAAAAAATTGTCAACCAAGATCAAGGAAATTATTCCTCCATCATTTTGAAGAACAATTATCCAAAAAAAACTATGGGAAGTTGATAGAAATATTAATGTTTCCCGAACTGTCTCCTCAAGCTGGACATGGTTTACTTTCAAGGTTTGGTCTTAACTCGGTGGTGACAAGTGAAGTGATAAATGGTGTCTAAAGAATTTGAGAATTGACAGCTTTTACTGTTGAGGCATTAGGACATGTACGTTCACAATGATGCTTTAATGGTGGTACATATTAGGTGTAAGTCAACCCACTGGTTATGTTTGATCACTGATATTATTGACACCACTGTCACTTTGTATCATGACATAGTATATTTTATATTGTGTTTATGTATTGAGGTCCTAGAAATGCCAATCTTGATTGCATCATCCTGAGATTTATTTCTGATGATTGAAAAAATGAAGGTATTACATTAAATTACCGTGATTACCTACCAAAAAGAGTCAAATTATCATGATTGAATCTTACCAGCACAATTTATGTTGCTTGAAGATAATTCCAATTTTTATTCGGTTGTTTAGCATATTGGTATGCTTTGTATAGCTAGCTAAAGTATGTTAGATGGCTAAAATTTTGGTGGATCCACATGTTATCCTTCAGAACGGATCCCATCTTTGGCAGTTAGCTCTACAGAAGCGGAAGGAAGGACGGTGCCCCCTTGAACCTGGCGAAGTGGCAGTGATCCTTCGGGCAATGGGTTACCCTAAAGAGACGCAAATTTATGTGGCTTCGGGTCAGGTCTATGGTGGGCAGAATCGAATGGCACCTCTCAGGAACATGTTCCCAAACTTGGTACTTAGGAGTTACCCACCCTGTTTTAGGTTTCGTTTTTCCTTTGTGGTAAATTCTTGCGTAAAGCATTGGCTGTGGAAGGTAAGGAATAAATTCTTAATGAGATGGTGGCTCTTCACAGGTGACCAAGGAGGAACTGGCGAGCAGAGAGGAGTTGGACCATTTTCGGAAACATGTGACTAGCTTGGCAGCTCTTGATTTTTTGGTCTGCTTGAAGTCGGATGTTTTTGTGATGACCCACGGTGGCAATTTCGCGAAGTTAATAATTGGGGCACGTAGGTACATGGGTCACCGCCTTAAATCTATAAAACCAGACAAGGGGGTCATGTCGAAGTCATTCGGCGACCCATACATGGGCTGGGCTACATTCGTGGAGGATGTTATTGTCACCCATCAGACGAGGACTGGCTTGCCTGAAGAAACTTTTCCTAATTATGATCTTTGGGAAAATCCCCTTACTCCGTGTATGTGTAAAACCTGATGACTTTTTATGTATGTATATATACATACTTTTTATGTATGTATATAGTCAAAGCCTCTATTGTTGTGAGATACTCGTGATGGTCACCTCGTGCACTCTTCTTGAACTTCTAATTCATTCTCTTAATGGGAGGTTAATTAGTTAATAGACAAACCTGGTGAAGTCGAGTACCTACCTTGTCCTTGGACACCTTGGAATCTTTGATTCCTATACGGCAAGAGACTTTCTACGAGTGTACCTTCCTTAAATAGGCAGAGAAATGGCAAAGAACACTGAACTACTTCCTCTGTCCTATTTTAGATGCTCCAATTGAAAAAATGTTGATTTTTATTGGATGATAGAAACCCCAACTAATGGGGGGAAGAAGAGGTCAATACCTACTTAAATTGTCCATATGGAGCATCTAAAACGGGACTGTCCTCTACAACAAGACGGAGGGAGTGTTTTATAGTGGTGTTATCAGCGGGTGAAGCTTCACAAGCCTTGCGCAAAATCTCAGCCCACGTGTTCAGATTATGCGCTAGCAGGTACGCTATTGATCTCTTGATGGTGGCTGGTGAAACTTCATCGGCTGATTACACCTCCTTTTTCTATGACATATGTATATGTAAATATGAGGAGCTAGCTTATAAAAGGTCAACTTAGCAGTGGGGGAAATTCTGGGGAACTTACTACTTCTAGAAGATTGAGATTTGAGAAGGACTCTCACCATAACCGGGTGCATGAAACGAATTTATCAATCGTGCTAGTCTTGTATGACACTCAATTATCTTACAACAACTACATTACTCAGAAAAGGATGGACCTTAAAAATAGCCAACAACAGGATAGAAATCAGCCAAGCATTGTGCAATGAGCATTAGCCCTTCAGAATTCCCTTCTTTTTTTTCCAAACCTTATTCGATTCATGACATGATTGAAGACAGTGACCCCTTTTGCACCGCATAGTGAAGAAGTGTGACGATGGATCCTGGAACATACCGATCTCCCACAGTCGGTGGGATTTGTTGGACTTAGGATAAGGTTGGATACGCAATAAGAACAATACAACAATGAAGCCAAAAGCAAAGCTCTACAACCACACGACACGCAACTTCATCTGAAAGTGCTAGGTACGCTCGGGCGCTCAAAGACGCTCGCAGCCAACGTAAGTGAAATTCAATGATAACACACTCCCTCCATCCACATTAACAGTCCAATTTGGTTTTTCCAGTTCATTTTCGAAAACCAAATTGGACACTTAATATGGGATGGAAGGAGTGTTGTTCATTGTTATATCATTCTTCTTCCTTCTTCCAAGAAAACAAAAAAAGATGTTCATTGTTATATATCATTCTTCTTCCTTCTTCCAAGAAATAAAAAAAAAATATTTTTTGACATGGAAAATTGATAAATATTTTAATGAGGATAAAGCAAAACCTAATCAGCAGACTCAACTATTTAGATGTATCTTACTCTATCAGAACTTTCATCCCATATTAATTAAGCCAAGTCGTCAATTTTTTTTTTCTTTTGACAGTTTCATTGTATATATATTTTTTGGATAAAAGCCTAGAAAGCTTCTTATTTTTCTCGTTGGATATTATAGTCCAATTAGTCCCATATATATACCAGGTGCATGCAGGTCTCTTTTATCCGAAAAGAAATACTTCTATAAGAGAAAAAAAGGGCATGCGGGTCTCACTGCAACTCATCTATGAAACGCAATCCGCATACAGCCAAGTCACATTGTTATTAAGTAACCATGAGGCGCCATGGTGCAGATTGTGACATGTAACAAGAAGAGATTCCGAGTACTACCCTACCCGACTCAAAAATCAATCATACATTTCGTTTTTTTCAAGCCAATCTGATCCTCGCTTGTCGATTGATTATCTTCTTCACCTGCGTCTTCCTCCAACGTCAGACGATAGAGATACGCGCTCATGCATCAGCTGGTAAGTGGCATTTGATCATAGAGACAGTCCTCCCGACTGCTGAATGCTACTGACTCCCTGATCATAGTAGTATTCTTGGCCTCCAGAATATTGTCAAAGGTACGTATATGGCTAGCTAGCTCGCGCCTAGCAGATGAGCCGTTAATTTGCATATTTATACTGGTATAGAAAGATGGACGAGGAAACGCTCCTACCAGTCCATGCCCGTCCGAGGCCCAAATGTTGCAGCTTCTTGTTCTCTTCCGTCAAAGCGCTTCTGATAGCCAACAACAACCTCTTCATAATATCCTCAGGCCCCGTTGCATGTGCGATAATTTGCTTGTGCGTGAAAGATGTCGGGGGGCCAAAACCGGAGGAGAGCAGGAACATGCTCGCAGTCCTGACTTGGGTCTTCCTCTGGTGGCTCACCGAGGCTGTCCCAGTGGCTGTCGCCTCCATGGCCCCGCTGTTCCTCTTCCCCATCTTCGGCATAGCTTCCGCCGATGAGGTAGCCAAATCTTACATGGACGACATCATCTCCCTGGTGCTGGGCAGTTTCATTCTTGCTTTGGCCGTGGAGCACTATAACATTCACCGAAGGTTGGCCTTAAACGTACGTGAATCGTCGAGCTTTAGTTTTTTCTTTGGTATTTTAATTCATAGGATTATTAGTGAATTAGGTACTAATGACCATGAGCCAGATGAACATATATAAATGAGTCTTGGTCCATAAAAAGAAATTAAACGGAATTATTATAACATGTATATATATGTGACTATGTTCCATTCCCAACATTCGTACGTAGGTACAGATAACTTTGCTCTTCTCCGGGGAACCATTGAACCCAGGGCTTCTCCTGTTGGGGGTTTGCGGCACAACGGCCTTTGTGAGCATGTGGATGCACAACACGGCGGCGGCAGTGATGATGATGCCTGTGGCCACCGGCATACTGCAACGCCTACCTGCATCAGCGGGGGAGGGTGGTTCCACTGGTCACCGAGATGTGACCCGCTTCGCCAAAGCGCTGGTGCTTGGGGTCACCTACTCAGCCGCTATAGGGGGGATGAGCACCTTGACCGGCACGGGCGTCAATCTAATACTGGTGGGCATATGGCGGTCCTACTTCCCGGACGCCAAGCCTATCACTTTCAGCACTTGGTCCCTTTTTGCCTTCCCTCTCGCTCTCCTCATTTTCATCGCCCTCTACTCTATTCTTTGCCTTCTCTACTGCTCCAAAACTACAACACATTCTTTGGCTGCATACCTGGACAGAGAACACCTTAAAAGGGAGCTGCATTTGCTAGGTACGCAGGTTGTCGATTCAGCTTACGTAACAAAGTAAACGCACTAATATAGGAATAATACTTTGTTTAGAAACTAAACTATGTAGTTGATGTATATATCAAAAACAAAAAACAAATAAAAAATCTATGTAGTTCCCCTGCTGACATGGCTTGAGTGGTGTGGCAGGTCCAATGGCCTTTGCTGAAAAGATGGTTTTGGCAATATTTTCGGTAAGTCCTCTCTGATCTCCCAAGACAGCTGACAATTACAAATTCATTTGGTATGGTGAGGCACGCACTAGAAGTACGTAGCCGCGCGCGGAGCAATGCATCTACTGGCTAATTTTGCTTGATGTAATAAAACTAATAATCTGGCATTATGATGATGACCCTGTGCACATATTACAGATGCTTGTGGTCTTGTGGATGACAAGAAACCTGACGGACCAAGTCAGCGGCTGGGGAGCTCTTTTCCATGGCCGAATGGGTGATGGCACCGTCAGCGTGAGGAACCGAATGCTATTGTTATAGTACTGCGTGTTTTTCTATTAATTAAATTAATTAAGAACAGTTTAATCCACCCCGTACGTGCCCTATACTAATTGACTGGTAGTAATAAAGTCTGATTGCAATTATTTGGATTAATAATGCAGGTGATTATGGCAACCTTATTGTTCATAATCCCGAACAGGAAGGGAGGGCAGGAGAAGCTCATGGACTGGAACAAATGCAAGAAGCTGCCGTGGAACATCGTGCTCCTACTCGGGGCTGGCTTCGCCATAGCAGACGGCGTCCGCACGAGCGGCCTCGCCCATGTCCTATCCGCCTCACTCCGTTTCCTGGAGAGCACACCCTACATGGCCCTTTCTCCGGCCATCTGCCTCATTGGCAGCATCATCACCGAATTCACCTCAAACAACGCCACCACTACTCTCCTTATCCCCCTCCTCATCCAGCTTGCACAGTCGATGCACTCGATCAGCAGCCCTCTCCTTCTCATGGTCCCCGGAGCCATCGGTGCCCAGTTCGCCTTCCTGCTACCCACCGGTACTCCATCCAACGTCGTCGGCTTCACCACTGGCCATCTTTCTATCAAGGATCTCATTGCAACAGGTTTACCGCTCAAGGTTGCCGGAATTGCCGTGCTCTCTCTTCTCATGCCAACTTTAGGTCAGCCATTGACAACTGTTAATTTATTTCCGTCGTTTCCATGCGTACTTGTTCCTCCTCGCTGAATCAGTTATTAAACTCACACTTTTAGTCTATATAGTAGTACTTACTTCTTCTCACTTAAAAAAAAATAGTACTTACTACTTACTTCTTCCAGATTAGTATTTTGATGCCAATACATTTATCTTGGGACATGCAGGTACGTTCGTCTTTGGGACATACCAGACATCTCAGCAAGGGAAATCCGTTACGTAAGAGTAAACACCACATAAAGGACAGGCTTCAGATGGTCTGCCACGGTGGTGTGAGGCCCCATTAAGACAGAGGCACCTCGGAAACTGAGGTGTGTGCATCTAAAGTCTTGGTTTGAATGGGCCCACTGATTTTTCCAAGCGTCTCCGACTTACTGGGCCTCACACCGCAGTGGCTGTGAGGTCCTCACAGACGATCTGAACCCGAAAAGACAAGGGCATGGCTTTTTTCTTAGTTATTATATGTGAAATAATACAAGTAAATGTGAAATAATACAAGTAATGTTCGATAAGAATTTGTATTTTCATTCCACTACTTACAATGTCATCCTGGATCAGTGATCAAATATATTTACACCTTCACGGGCTCGATCTCGTATACACTTATTCTAAGGGCAAGAAAACGAGTGCCAATTAACTTTACACATACTGAAGCCGTTAACAAAGAAGTCGAGCTAGCATGTGCTGCCATCAGATCATATGGGGCCCATTGATCTGATGATTGCCTGCCCTATAGCGCGCGCACTATGCAGACTAGTTTTTCCCGTCAACAAATGCGTAAGAGCAACATCAATTTCAATTTACTTTCTTCGAAAAAATATTAGTTCACTATTAGAAGAGAACAGTTCAAACTACTACATGAAAAGAGAGTCCAGTTCATATGAGACTGGTCTCATATAAGGGGTATGAAACCGGGCGTTTGGGCGGTTGGATTTCAATTAGATGGTGCTCCTTAATATAAGGGGCAGACATATGCTTATTTGGAGCGCCTTCAAAACGAAATTCAACGATGATGTCTTAAGGTGGGCTCATATAAGCAACATCAGATTGGTCTCATGAAACTTTTTCTATTAAAAGAACACTTGAATTTACCTATACACCTCATTATTATACTCCCTCCGTTCCAAAATATTATGTACATTTGAAAATACTATTATTCTCAAATACTATACACATTTTGCCAAATTGCGTGATTTCCTCTTTCCAAAATTGAAGGAGACTTGGAAGGATTGATTAGAACTTTGTTCATGAACGATCATATGAGTTGGATGGGAAATAAGAGAGAAAAAGTTATGTGAATTCCTTGTAGGCCTCATGGTCCAATAAAAATGGGAATTTTCTCAAATGTACATAGTATTTTGGAACGGAGGGAATATAATTTATACACTATAGGTTAACAATGCTCCATTGAATCATCATAGGTAAGTTCATATCCTTTCAAGGATTTCATATAAATTATGAGTGGACACCTAAAATAATTGACTAGAGAATTGCTAATTCAAATACACCCTCCTCCAGTCACTTTTAATACATACAGTTTTTTTTTCAAATACACTAAAAAATTTGTTCATTTGAAAAAAAAAGTTATCTACTAAAGGTGACCGGAGGGAGTACATAGAAAGAATGATCAGAAACAACAAAAGTATCCACATTAAAAAAACACACGTGCGCAGCATGTACATGTTTTTCTAGAGCAAGTATCTTTATGAGTGTGTTTTTTAAAATGAAAACAGTATCTTCATTCCAGAGTTCTCATTGTGTTAAATCTTTGCATCGTCATAAAATTTAAGTTGCAACAAATCATAAGTTCAAAATTGATGATCACAATAAATTTTTGAAGAGTGACCAAACTGGGTGTGGTCACCATAATATCATGATTGGTCGCTTTCATTACATAACTGATCTAAGTATGTTCGCAAGCTGACTGCAGAAAGCATGGAAAAAACAGGACTGGTTGAGAAAATGAGTGCCAGTTAACTTTACACAGAGTGAAGCCGTGAGCAAAAATGCGTAAGAGCAAGATTTCAATTTACTCTTTCTTCGGAAAAATATTAAATTGCTTTTCTCGCAAGGACATTAGTTGAATTTCACCAATTCGACGAAGTCTGCGTTTGTGCTGATTTATTTACTGCCCATGCTAATTGCTCAATATGTGTACTAGCAGCTTATTGCATTTTATTCCATTCCGTTCCATCCAATGGGGCAATTTTTTATTTAAACATGGAGTAATTTTGACTCCTGGCATACTTATTAATTGCGCCGAAGAAGCATTTCGCTCCCCACTTCTGATGAAGTATGTCTCTACTATTTTTCCGTAATGATGAATTTTTTGGGGACGACCGGCCGGCGCTAACTAGAGTTGCCAAGTTTTCATTCAAATAATTGTTTTAACATTTTTCAAATATACAAATACAGTCATTAATCCTCACCCACTTTTCCTTAATCCCAAAATCACCCATTAAAACGAAGGCTCCCATGCCTCCGGGCTGCCGTATTTTCCTCTTTCCGACCCCTAGATGCTGGCTAGTGAAAATCAGCTGAGGTCAGACCTTTCTAATGTCACTCTGACCTTCAACAATCCGTTAATGGTGGCTAAAGTTCCAACCTTTTAACTTATATCTGAACATTACATCCTCCTAGACACTAAGGGGCCGTTTGGGGCGTGATTATTGCAAAACATCCAAACTGGATTCTAGATATCTACTGTAGCATCCAGGTGGATTTTTACATCCAACTGAAACACGTCCTGAGGTGTTTCAGCTGGATATATAAAATATCCGGATGCTACACTGTAGCAAAACATCCTTTTAATCACGCCCCAAACGGCCCCTAAAACCCGAATTAGAAACCACCTTTAGTTTTTTCCTTGTTTTGCTCAATTTTTTGTCGAATGTGGGGCCTCTCCGAAAGCAAGTTCATCGCAAACAACATAGCTGATTTAAATAGCAAGCATAATTATGCTATTTCAAGGATTTTTTCCCCCCAAGTCATCAGGCCATGCTGTCGCAACGGCCAGGCGAGACCAAGGCAAGACGGGGGTCCATGGCTAGTCCCATAAACCTGGAAAATTATTGGCTACGCGCCGCGCAGGGTGAACAGTGTGCTCATCACCAATGGATGATGGGCACATACCCCTGCTTGTCATGATTGCCACAAGGGACCCACAAGCAGGGGGAGTCGTGCCCATCACCCATCGGTGATGAGCACACTGTTTACCTGCGAGGCGCGCAGGTAATAACTTCTCCATAAACCTTGAAGCAAATGCTATAATGTCTTCCTTTTTTCGCGAAATTAAAATGTTAAAATTTGTTACAGTGAAACATAATGATTATGCTCTTCCACTGAAACAACGTACGTGACCAGAACTCCAGTGGGGGATGGCAACAACGCAAAAAATGGAACCCAAGGGACATAGCAGAGCTCTTTTCCTGAAACGAAACAGGATATATAATACTGCTTCGACAAGCAACAACGCTCCGGCAAGAGACAATGGAGGGATATGTGGTGGAGATCTAAGTGGTAGGGACTCTAATGGGCAGCAGAGAATGTAGGTATCTAGCGATGATGGTGCTCGATGCAAGTTGCAACGGCACGCCAGATGCATGTCTCTTGGCAGTGCAGCTAATTGCCGAAGATACCAGCAGCGAAGGCGGTGCTCCGGTAGGTGAAGGCGACGAAGCTTCGGGTGGCAACGGGACTCTGAATGAAACACCAAGAAGGCAACGTATGGGTGTTTTTGTCTTTTTGTACCAAGCTGACTCAGCAATGACGTTAGATGATAGAAAAATTATTTTATATACATCTGTAAGTAAAATATCTTTTGTGACTCGATCTGTAATTGGCCCAAAAGTTCAAAGAAAAAGTAGAAGCTCTGCTTGGTTGGCGGGTGGAGTGCGCGAGGGTGAGAGACGATCCGTGATTCGGCGGTAGACAGGCGGTCGGAGGAGTCCCAGGGTTGTCCTCGGCTTTCTCGCCTTCCGGCCGGTGGTGGTAGTAGAGGAGTAGCAATTGCAGGCAGGTGGGTGGGTTCAATGGCGGGGGATCTGGTTTTGGACACGGCTATCAGGGATTGGGTGCTCATCCCGCTTTCCGTTGTCATGGTCCTCATCGGGATTCTCCGCTATTTCGTCTCCAAGCTCATGCGTTCTTCCCAGACCCCCGACCCCAAACTCCTCAAGGAAGGCCAGTTGGTGATTAGGGCCAGAAATTTGCGATCTTCTGCCAATTTCATTCCTCCTAAATCTTTTCGCTCTAGAAAGTTGTATTATACCAACGAGGTATGTCTGTCCTTAATTCCTTATTACTACTTCTGTTTTCTTTCTGATGCATATTTATGATTATAATTCGTTAACTCCGTTTCATCTGTTTCAACTTTTTTATTTGTCATTGTTACTCCTTTCGACGTCAGGCAAGTTTTTTTTTTCGATTGAATTCTTGTTAGCTATTCTCCTTAAATTTCATGAGTCTCTTTGTGAATTTCTGTGATGGCATGGCATGTTTCGCGCGATGCTGCTTTGCTCCACGGATTTGGTAATCTCCATTTGATAATATTCATCAGATTACTAAACTGTCACCCATGGATGTCACCAAATCTTAGGACTTTATGTTTCTTGAGATTTATTGATAGTTTTAACTTCAGCATGAAGCGAATTGATGGAGAATGTTGTGTCATTGCATTTTCTCTGTCAAATAAGAAAATATACACTTGGTATTTTATGCAGAACGTCTTTAGTCTTTGTTTTAGATGATTAAAATACTTTTTTTTTTATCCTGGCACAAAATAGCGTCCTTCCTTCATGAATGTGTTTGACCATGGTAGGAAAATGGGTTGCTGCATGTTCCGAAGGGCCAGGCACAGAATGCACAAGCTCAAATGTTTTCTGATCCCAATATGGCTATGGACATGATGAAGAAAAACCTTTCAATGATAATACCACAGGTTCTTGTCCATATGCTGCATTTTCTCCATTTTATTCTGTGCTGAGGCTTCACCTACTCACTGCCTTCCTTTGCTGTGTCCAGACGCTTACTTTTGCATGGGTGAACTTCTTCTTCTCTGGTTTTGTAGCAGGTGCGGATATACTTACCTAGACTAAGTAAATTGATGACAGACAGATCCTGTATGCAGTTTGATCATTTGATGCTTCTGTACTGTTGCTATTTTGCTTTCCGTACTTGTTCCTTCTAGCATCTTTTCAAGGTATCTGACTTGTGCTTTGAGACTGTTATCTGCAATGTGCCACTTTTACGCGCGCGCGGGGGGGGGGGGGGGAGGGTGTGGCATGGATAAGTTCCGTGAGTTTCCTGAGTTGGTTGCATTCTCCTTTTTTTCTTTTTTTAGCTCACTGAAGGTAATTCCGTTAGACACATAAGTGCTGCGAGAACAGAACTACAAAATTGTTCTACTTTGACTCTCTAATTACTCAGTAGCAGACTCGGTTGTTGCACACATATCCGCTGCTTAGTACCTATTTTACTCCTGGGTTTCTTGCATGCATGTCATGAAGCAATTTTTCTTAAATTCTTGCTTGTTTTTTTTCTTCTCATTTTACAGCAAAGATACCCTTTCCACTAACTCAGAGGTTTAGGTCGATGTTGCAAAATGGCATTGACTTGAGCACAGTAGATGTCAGCTATGTCAGCAGTCGTTCATGGTATTTGACACGAAATATGGATATCAAGTTGCTTCTGCTTCTCAGTTGTTATATTGCTATTGTTTTCGTTGTTTACCTCATCTGATTATTCTTTGCTACTTTATCAGGTATTTTTTGAATCTGTTTGGGTTAAGGGGTCTGTTCAGCCTCATCCTGGGGGAAGAGAATGGTTAGTGTCAGTTAGTTGACTATGAGTTATATCTTGTAGTCCAAAATTGAGTTTATGATTTGGCAATCTAACATGTCTGTTTGGGTGCTTCAGCTACTGATGACACACAGCGTATGATGCAAATGGGTGGATTTGGTTTCGATTCTGCAAAGGTAAGATTATATTGTTCAACTGAAAAATTCTATTCCTGAATGCTTCTAAACGTATGCCTTTTGTGCATAAAATCATTTATTTTGGAAGGACATGAAGTGCATGTCTTCTGAAAAAAATAGTGAGCAAAATCTAAGGGCTTTTTTTCAGCTGCCATCATGGGGAGTGGAAGTAATGGGGAAAGGTGTTTGTGGATGCCCAGATCGATGTGAAAAAATACACAGCAAATGAGATTGGCAATGGTGATGATTATGTGAGGTTAGGTGAACTATAGGAATAAATGAACATTGCACGAGATACTGGCCTAGAGTAATTGGTGATTGTTAACAAAGTGAAGGTTAAGAGTGATATGCCATTAGATGTGTAGTATTAAGCCAGTCTAGTATTACTGATCTTGAAGTAGTCTCAGCTAGGAGGTTTCACTTTAAGTGAGCTGGAGTTATAAGGAAAATATTTTGAGCTGAATGAATAGAACTGTCTCTCAAATCATGTAAATGGTGTATTAGGCCTCTGTCGCTTTTCTATACTTGTGCCAACAAGATGGATTTTTTTCGGTTTTGTAGTTGTAATTTATATTCTTCGTCTGATTGGCGGCTAATAGCTAAGTTGTGACATTTCTTTGTCAGAGCTTGAGCACCGAGAAAGACAGTCTTGATATTGTTCAGCATGAATGGGTCTTACCAAGACTGGAGCAACATGCGGAAGCAGTTCTAAGAAATCTAGTGAAGTGATCCAATCTAGCTACTAGGCTTAAACTCTTTACGGAATACAATATCTGGTGCAATTGTCCTTTTTTTGTCTCAACAGACAGTCCAAGTGGCTGATGCAGGCAGGGCTTGAGTTTCACTTGTCTTTGTTATGGCTTAGAAGTTCTTGATTAGACTCTGTATTCATAGACATTATGCACTTCTACTAAATTAGCTTAGGTTTTTTTATATGAGATCAAGCTTTTCTCCAGTCAAAATTGTGAGACTTCTTTGGCAAGTGGTCCAATTATGCTGAACCTCTCAAACAGTCCTATTCTTGGAATCAAGAGGAATCCCTCTATCCAATAAAGCTTGTCCACATTTGATAAAAAACCGGATCCATCATTACTTGGCTGAGTTTGCTTTCTCACGACCAAGAAACATGGAAGAGGTTGGGAAGAGAATCTTTTTGTTACAGGCCTAGAGTCCAATAAGTTTTAACCTATTTTCAAATGCAAACATGGAGGAGCCACTTATCCGACGAGCTCCCTTGTTCCACGTTAAGTATAAAATGGAGGGAGTATATGTTAGCCAAAAGACTAACTCTTGGGAAATCATAGCAATTATGCGGAGTGGATTTGTGAATTCATTAAATGAGATTTAATGTTTATACATTCTAGAAATTTGAATCTCACAATAGGTCTAAAACTGAGAACTTGAAATTGTTTTGACATGAATTCATCTTGAATTTAATCTATTTTCTGGATGAGATCTCCTTTTTGAACAAACAAGCTGCTTAAACCTTATGATATGAATGAGAGTTTGGGGTTAATATCTTGAAGATAAAAGACTTGGTAGCCATGACAAGTATTAAGACAAGTATTGTGACTATGATGATCGCTAAGAGATACAACAAATATAATCAATTTAGGCCCTTAGATGGTTACTTTAAGGGCTATTTGCTCCCCAAAGGAAATGTCTATTTTTTTTCCCAAGGTTCAAACCTCCTCGTGAGGTTTAGCCTTTTAAAAAAAATGATAGATGTGACGTTTTAGCTTGATAGTAAACTTTAAAATAAAATTTTAATTTTTAAAAGGAGTGCCAAGCATCCACTTAATTTGCTATAGTGGGAGGCAAACCATCTAGACACTCTGTAAAAAGGTTAATGGGAGATACAAGCTCCTGGGACTTGTACTCTTGTATTGTCAAGGATACATTAAACCAAACAATCATTGAATCAGTACCCTGCCAGAGGCCGAAAGGAAAGCCGCCATGCTTTTGTACTAACTCAAGGAAGCGGCTCCTGAGATGTTTTTGAAGGAGTCCAAATCGGCTCGTATGAGCAGAGATGAATGTCTGTTTGCATACTTCACGAAATCGCTTGTATGCCAATGCAGCCGGTGCGGGATAGGACCTCTCCCCCAGGTTCGATCTGAACCTGCGGCAACAGGGAAGGGTGGGTCTTCGATGTACATTTGAAGAAAAAAATGGTGTACAGAAAAAAAAAAGGCACTCATCTCATTCTACCAAAATTCCCTATTTCCTTTCCTTCCGCTTAGTTGGCTAGTTCCCTGTTCTTGCCCTGTCCCCTACACCTGTACCCCTTGTGGCCCTGACCGCATCCGACCTTGCACCCCCACCTACCTCCCCACAATCCCGGCTTCCTCCCGGATCCGAAGCCTGTTTGTCTCTGTCAGCTATTTGGGGAGCCGAATAAAGGATTTCTTGCCCCTGCCCTGGCCTCCCTTCGTTTTGACCCAACTCCCTACTTTGCCTTGGGACATTGCCCCAGCCTTCCCCTGCTATCCTCTCAGCCAACCTCGCTTGCATTCTCCAATATGCCATTGAAAATAAATGTAAATTTTATGGAAGGTGCGATTCAACCTAGGCCACGAAAGACAAAAAAATGTAACACACTCAAGCACTTTTTTAACTAATAGTTAATGTAGATTGGATACCTCAATTCATATTAGAATCTCTCTAATTGGTTGATGATGGGAAATAGGACCTTAAATTCGGGATAAGTTATTCTAGTGAGACAATTAATATGGCACAGAGACAGTCGTGTTTATTGGTTTATAAACATAAAGCTGGCACTAGCTCACCATTCAGGAAATCAATTGTACACTACCTCGTGGACATACTACCTCGCTGAATATAATATTAGCCGCTAACTGGAAAATCTACATTCTATAATTGATGCGAAACATAGCCAGTCGAATGCTTATACGTTACAAACACGCTGCCTAAAAGTTCCAAGCATCAGAAAGAATCAAATCAGTTCTTTCTTGTTGTGCTGCTAGCATAAGCATCTCTAGCCTTTTATCGAACAAAGCTGCACTCTCATCTCTTTTGTCAAGTTCTGCAGCCTCAGCCTCCAGCCAATTTTCTCTCAAAGTCATCAAGTACATTTGCCTGTTCGGCTGCATTTGCAAAGGCCCCAGGTGCACTAGGAAGAGTTGTTCGCAAAGATGAATTTCCCGTAGGAGGGGGGGAGCATCAAAAGCATTGCATGAAATTCGGGTGTATCGGCAAAAGCTTCAAAGTTACAAGCAATCGTATCCAGTGAATACTCTCTGATCTTCAAAATGCCATACCTACAAATGATGATAAAAAAAACTCAACAAGGTAATTCTTTAGTGTCTAATTTTCAGGCATTATGACATCATAATCTTACTCATCCGATAACTATCACACTTAAAAAGACTCTCATAAAACAAAAGCAGATACGGGTTTCCACACTTTTGTTTTTGCAATCAATTGATCAAGAGACTTTATGTTCAGCCTGTAAGTAATTCCCTAATTACCCTTAAGTGGTCTCACATGATAACTAATGAAATTACAAGACTAGTTATCCTAATTCTAATTAGTTAAGGGTACGTGGTTACAGTATAAATAGAAGAGTTGGTCCTCTCTCCGCCCCCCAGACGATAGTTTGAAGAAGGAGAGCAACGGAGAGAAACCTCTTCTCATCGTTTTTGCTATGGATTCAGGTATGCTCTATTACTAATTATGATGTTGTACGTTAAATTAAAGATAACTTACAATTGGTATCGGAGCCAACGAACAAACGTCAGATCGTTTGATGACCGGATGTAGGCCGACGGCCATGGCGATGGCACTTTTGTATCTGCCTTTTCGTTTGCCGCCATGGCCGTCCCGGACGCGAACTGACTGCGAGGCACGCCGGCGACCGCCGTCAGGACGGCCTTTTAGCCGTCGCCGGCCTCGCCGTGGCAGAAAGGGCGGCCCTTTCGGCTGCCGCTGAAGCGTTCTGTGTCGGCGGCCTCCGTGAACGACGCTTATGATGTCGTCGCACGCCGATCGCCGCCACCACCACGGTTCTGCCGGATTAGAAATTTAAAAAAAAAGGCGGCTTTTGGCCGCCGCCGGCATCGCCGTGAAAGGCGATGAAAGGGCGGCCCTTTCGGCCGCCACAGCAAACGACGATGACCGCCGGCGACGATCGGATCGCATAATAAAAAATAAAAAAAAAAGTCTTTTCGCCGCCGCGAAGGCGGCGGCGGCCATGGCTGTGAAAGGAAAGAAGGCGATCACGAACTCACCTAACGCCGGCCATGACTGAAGATAGAGGCGGCAGCAGTGACGCCGTGCTGTCGCTCATCGCCGTGGGTTCCGATCGCCATCACCGCCGCCGATGAGGAAGAAGAGGCGGAGGCGAAGCCGTTGGCCGCAACGGCGCTCGAACCCACTCGATGCCGCCGCATGGCCGCTGCTTCTCCCGCCGATTCCGATCGCTGTGCGCTGCCGCAGGCGGGGAGTCGCAAGGAGGAAGAGTGAAAGCGGCCTTCTGGCTGCCGTAAGGGGAAGGTGGCGGCGGCGCCAGCGCTCATGCCATGCCGCCGCCTGCTGTAATTAGGGTTCCTCATGAAGAGGATAACCCGCTAAACCGGACCAGCCTTTAATTATGAAGTAAACCGGACCCAACCGGTCCGGTCTATCAAAAAAAAAAAACTCAGCCCGACTTACTTTATCTGAACCAAACTGGGCGGAATTTAATGTTTAATCCGGTTCGGTCCAGTTTTATGATACGGTTCGGGTTATATTAATATTCTGGTTCACTATTCCAATAAAAAAAAATTGAAAAATTGAAAGGGGCCTTAAGTGGTTTATGTCGGTCATTATAATGCTTCCGCTACGCATTTTTATGTATTATTTATGAATTATCTTATGTATATTGATGATGATGATGAATGAATGTTCTTGTATTATATACATGCGCAAGTAAAAGTTTTTTTCATGACTTTATTTCTATATTAAGTTACAGTTTGTTTGTCACCAAAGTGGCCTAACTGGAATGTCAATAGAAATGAGTCAATTATTGTGTCCTAACACATTCCCTAGTGTTAGTGATGAGAATAACTTTTATAAATGGCAATTCATTGATTCCTAGATATTATGGCTGGCCCAAAGGTGCACCAATCTTCTAGTGATCATTGAATTGAACAGGATTATTAGGGCGTGTACAGTGGTAGGTGACGCATACCCAAAGGTAGCGAACCAACTTAATGTGTGCACCTGGTTAATAATTCTTACAGGTGATAGGGAACACCATAATAGTTGAATAGCATAACATTAGATTATTCCCAAAGGTAGATCAAAGTTATGTTATTCCTTATGTATGTATTATCCATGTGCTTGATTATGTCAAATTCATAGTCTAATGTATTGAGCATGATTATTTAATTGCAGCATCAATTTCTATTTCCTTGCATTCCCATGCTTCTTCCATTCCCATGCTTCATGGCCTTAATTTTTCAGACTGGAAAGAGCAAGTCCAATTCAACCTTGGTGTTTTGGACCTTGATGTCGCTCTTAGAACTGAAAAACCTGCTGCAATTACTGAAACTAGCAGCACTGAAGATAAGGCATTATTTAATGCATGGGAAAGGTCAAACAGGTTGAGCCTTATGTTTATGCGAATGACAATTGCAAACAATATTAAGACCACACTCACTCCAACTGAAAGTGCCAAAGAATTTCTCACTAAAGTTGAAGAACGTTTTAAGTCTGCAGATAAGTCACTTGCAGGCACTCTTATGGCTAAGCTAACCACGATGAAGTATGATGGTTCTCGTGGTATGCATGAGCACGTTCTTGAGATGACAAATTTGGCAGCACAGCTTAAATCATTGGGGATGTCAGTGGATGAGTTCTTTCTTGTCCAGTTCATTTTAAATTCCTTACCTCCTCAGTATTGGCCATTCAAATTAATTACAATACCATGAAAGACAAATGGAATGTAAATGAATTGGCCAATATGCTTGTGCAAGAGGAGTCAAGGCTTAAGGCACTGGACCAGAACTCAATCCACATGGTTTCTCAAGAGGTTAAAGGTAAGCAGCGGAAAGTTTAAAAGCTTTAAAGGGAAGGCTCCTAAAAAGAATAATGTTACCCCGAAAGACAACCATCATAAGAAGGAAAGGGGCATAAAGTGCTTCTTCTGTAGAAAGTTTGGCCACCTTCAGAAAGATTGCCAGAAAAGGAAAGACTGGTTCCAAAAGAAAGGTATTGATTCAACTTATGTTTTTGAATCTAACCTTACTGAAGTTCCTTCTAATACTTGGTGGGTAGATTCTGGAGCTACCACTCATATTTCCAACACTTTGTAGGGATTTCTTACAACCCGAGCCACAAACCTAAAGGAGAAATTCCTGTTCATGGGAAATCGGGATAAAGTTCCCATTGAAGCCATAGGCACTTATCGGCTGTTCCTCGATAGTGGACATCATTTAGATTTATTTGAAACTCTTTATGTTCCTGCAGTTTCTAGAAATCTAGTTTCTTTGTCGAAACTTGATGTTGATGGATACACATTTAAGTTTGGGAATAAGCATTTTAGCCTATTTAAGAATGCTTCTTGTATTGGTTCTGGTATTTTATGTGATGGCTTATATAGACTTAATCTTGATGATTACTTTGCTGCTTCACTACTTTCACTACATACTTGTGTTGTTGCTAAACGTAGCCTTATTAATGAAAATTCCTCAAACTTATGGCATAGAAGGTTGGGACACATTTCCCGAGAAAGAATTGAGAGATTAGTAAAAGATGGGATTCTTCATAATCTTGATTTTACTGATCTCAATGTGTGTGTGGATTGTATTAAAGGCAAACAAACCAAACATACAAAGAAAGGTGCCACAAGGAGTAAGGAACCTCTTGAAATTGTCCATACAGATATTTGTGGGCCCTTTGATGCTCCATCTTTTGGTGGAGAAAAGTATTTTATCACCTTTATAGATGATTTTTCACGTTATGATTATGTCTATTTATTAAATGATAAATCTCAAGCAGTGAACGCCGTTGAGGTGTACATTACTGAGGTTGAAAGGCAATTAGACAGAAAGGTGAAAATCATAAGGTCTGATAGAGGTGGTGAATACTATGGGCGATATGATGAATTAGGGCAACACCCAGGCCCATTTGCTAAACTTCTTGAAAGCAAAGGTATATGTGCTCAATATACTATGCCTGGAACGCCTCAGCAGAATGGTGTGGCTGAAAGGCGGAATCGTACTCTTATGGATATGGTTAGGAGTATGATGAGTAATTCCACTTTACCCTTATCTATGTGGATGTATGCACTTAAGACTGCTGTTTATTTGTTAAATAGGGTTCCTAGTAAGGCAATTCCAAAGACTCCATTTGAGTTATGGACTGGAAGGAAACCCAGTTTAAAACACCTGCATGTTTGGGGTTGTCCAGCAGAAGTGAGAATTTATAATCCACATGAAAAGAAATTGGACTCAAGAACAATCAGTGGTTACTTTATTGGTTACCCTGAAAAATCCAAAGGGTATAGGTTTTACTGTCCTAACAATAGTACAAGAATTGTTGAGACCGGTAATGCCAGATTCTTGGAAAATGGTGAAATCAGTGGGAGTGCTACAACACAAAATGTGGCAATTAAAGAAGTTAGGGTGCATGTCCCATTACCTATAACTTCTAAACAAATTGTTGTTCCCATGATTGATGTATGTCCTGTCAATCAAGAACAGCAAATTAATGAGCCACAACTTATTGTTCCTTCAACACTCCATAATGATACTGTCATCAATGAGCAAGTAGTAGAAGAACCACAAAGAGCCTTAAGAAGATCTGAAAGGGTCAGAAAGCCAGCTATTTCTAATGATTATATGGTTTATCTACAAGAATCTGATTATGATATTGGGACATCTAATGATCCGGTTTCATTTTCACAAGCCATAGAATGTATTAATTCTGAAAAATGGATTGAAGCCATGAATGATGAGTTAAATTCAATGGCCCAAAATGAAGTCTGGGAACTCGTTGAATTACCCAAAGGATACAAGAAAGTGGGTTGGAAATGGATCTTTAAGACCAAACGTGACTCAAAGGGTACTATAGAACGATATAAAGCTAGACTTGTGGCCAAAGGATTTACTCAAAAAGAAGGCTTTGATTATAAAGAGACCTTCTCTCCTGTATCTAAAAAGGACTCACTCAGAATTATTTTAGCGTTGGTTGCTCATTATGATTTAGAGCTCCACCAAATGGATGTGAAAACAGCTTTCTTAAATGGAAGTTTAGATGAGGAAGTTTATATGGACCAACCTGAAGGATTCTCCATTGAAGGAAAAGAGCATTTAGCTTGCAAACTTAAGAAATCAATTTATGGACTTAAGCAAGCTTCCCGACAATGGTACCTTAAGTTTAATGATACCATTACTTCCTTTGGATTTAAAAAAAACATCGTTGATCGATGTATTTATCTAAAGGTCAGTGGGAGTAAATTCATATTCTTGATTTTGTATGTCGATGATATATTAATTGCAAGCAATAACCTTGGATTAATGTATAAAACCAAGGACTTTCTCTCTAAAAATTTCGAAATGAAAGATATGGGTGAGGCAAAATACGTGATTGGAATAGAAGTATTCCGGGATCGTTCACGTGGAATGTTGGGTTTGTCTCAAAAAGCCTATATAGAAAAGATTTTAGAGAGATTTGGAATGGAAAAGTGCTCATCAAGCCCAGTTCCCATTCAGAAAGGGGATAAATTAAGCCTTATGCAATGTCCAAAGAATGAATGGGAACGGAAAGAGATGGAGGGAATTCCATATTTGTCTGCAGTTGGAAGTTTAATGTATGCACAAACCTGTACAAGGCCAGATATCAGTTTTGCTACTGGTATGCTAGGAAGATATCAAAAGGATCCTGGATTGGATCACTGGAAAGCTGCAAAGAAAGTAATGAGGTACTTGCAAGGAACAAAAGATCACATGCTCATATATAGGAGGTCTGAGAATCTTGAGGTTATTGGCTACTCAGATTCTGATTTTGCTGGATGTCTTGATGATCGAAAGTCCACATTTGGCTACTTATTTATGCTTGCTGAAGGAGCCATATCATGGAAAAGTGGAAAAGAATCTATCATTGCTTCATCCACTATGGAGGCTGAATTTGTGGCATGCTATGAAGCCACACTTCAAGCTTTATGGTTGCGGAATTTTATTTCAGGGCTTGGTATTGTCGACTCTATTGATCGGCCGCTGAAAATTTATTGTGATAACTCCGCATCAGTTATCTTCTCAAAAAACGACAAGTACTCTAAAGGAGCAAAGCACATGGAATTAAAGTTTCTTGTTGTTAAAGAAGAAGTTCAGAAACAAAGAGTGTTTATAGAGCAAATTAGTACTAACCTTATGATTGCCGATCCATTAATGAAAGGATTACCTCCAAAGACCTTTATCGAACATGCCAATAGAATGGGTCTTGAGACTAATCCATAATGGTATGAATCGTGTTTTACTTATGATGATGTTTCTGCTCTATTACACTTTGATATCAATAAACGTGTTTCTGTTTATTTTTCCTGTCCATAATATGCATCGATGTGAATGAATAAGTATTTATGACAGGACTAGTCTCAATTTGTAGAGACATTAAGTGGACTCTTATGATTTCCTCTTTTAAATACTATATTGAACATATTATTTAATATTGTGGTACATGGATGGGACCGTGTCGTCTAAAGACATAGAACCGCCATGACTCGTATTAATAGTTTGTTTAATTATAGTCTTATGTGACCAATCTGAATGGATAATCTTGTGCACCTTATATTGTCTTGTTATTATTATGATAATTATCATTCGGACCAAGTGGGAGAATGTAAGTAATTCCCTAATTACAATTAAGTGGTCCCACATGATAACTAATGAAATTACAAGACTAGTTATCCTAATTCTAATTGGTTAAGGGTACGAAAGTAATAACCACTTGATGGACGTGGTTACTTAAGTATAAATAGAGGAGTTGGTCCTCTCTCCGCCCATAGATGAATAACCAGACGATAGTAATTCCATCTGAAGAAGGAGATCGTCAGAAAGTTTAGGGCAAGGGAGAGAAACCTCTCCTCATCGTTTTTGCTATGGATTCAGGTATGCTCTATTACTAATTATGATGTTGTATGTTAAATTAAAGATAACTTACACAGCCATATCCATTTAATAATGAACATAGAAGAATACTGGATACAGTCAGAGGCATCAGGAGTTGGACAGTCACTTTTCACCTTAAAAGTGCAGGTTAATCTAGAAGCTCATGCATCTTCTTTTCATCTGTTATGCTCAAAAAATTATAGACATCAACTATTTCAGTACAGAGTCGGCCCCAAATGTCTCCTTTATTTCACCATATCATGGACCATTTGCACATGTTCTAGTCAGCCATTCATCATGGGGTCAGACACATGGATTCTGCTCTACTTCAGTGCCATCGTGTAGGCCATTTCCACATTCAAGTCATACATCACCAAGTGTCTTCCCACTAGTTCTTTCCAACTCACTTGGGTCAGCCTCTTTTATGTTAAAGGCAAATATTATCTAGAACCTTCCAATCGAAGATATGCCTAACCCTAAATTATTCACTTCTTCATAGATTCAGGCGCGAAGAAAGTAACCTAGCCACCAAGCAGTTGTTTGCCTCTTGGGGACTGCATAGATGAGGGGAGGGTGATCTCAAAATGTGTGTAAAAAGGTGAACTTTCTATCCTGACCACCTATCATTTGATTACGCGATTGTAATGATACATTCATTTCCTTAGCTAGCAGGGAGCCCATAGGAGGCAAAAACACTTTTATACAAAGAAAAAAAGAAGTGAAAGAACAAGCACCAGTAACACAACCATGAATTAGGGAATCGGAGCAAAGCAGTGTAGTTTGATGGTAAACATCTTACATATATGATAGAATGAGCCACCGACACAAATCTGCTGGTGTAGCACACTCTAGATGAGGTAGTAGAGCATCAGCCACGGTGCGCTTCAGAGGAAATAACATATATCTTGAAGCAGCCTCAAATATTTCCTCAGCCTGCCCAACAAAAACACAACTACACTTGTCCACTGTTGTTACGAAAAATGAAAGGAGCAACACTACCAATGTAAGAGGAGAAAAAAAAAGAATGCTTTGTCGATCAAAAAGAATGAGAAAGACATGCATAAAATCAAGTAATTATTATAAAGCTAAAAATTGTTATACACAAAATTGTATGTGGAGAAGTTACATGAACTCTATCATCTTCTCAAATGCCCCCGAGCTCAAGTGGTGTTCTTCGAGGACAGGGAGAGCATTAGTAGGCAAGACGTTTCTTCCTTCCAAGAAATCAGTCAAATAAGACAGCCTTGCCTTGAAATACTCTGATCTGGCTGCCAAAATTACTTGATTGCAATGAAAAATTTTGTCTCCAACTTTGACACAAACATCAGCTAGGTCATATTCGATATATGGGCCTTGCACAAGAGAGTTGGCAAGTGAGAGCTGAAGAAGCCAGTGCAAACCAGCAGGAAGACGATCCCCTTCTGGTAAGGATAATCCTTGCAAGATCAATCTTTTCTTCAACATCACCCAGCGCTTTATAGTCGGCGTGGTTTAACAGGACGATTTCTTTCTCAAGGGCAATTTGTAATGATGCACACTTGCACACTATGCATATCTGGATGAGATTCTCAATCTCATCAACCAGTATCTCGAGCCTGTCAGAGTAGAAGAAATGGATGAGACTGTACAAGACAGCATAAGATAATCGCTCCCCCGAAAATCTTACTGCTTTGCGATCTTTCCATCTTGTCTGAAATCTTCTTTTAAAGAAATGGGAACGTGCACTCAAAATGGCTCCGTGAGCTTCAATGCTCTTCCTTGCGCAAAGAATGTGCATCCGGGGGGACGTGGGAAGGATTGTATTGACTGAGTGGCGAAGAACCGCCTGTCAAACGGGGCACATGAGAGTCTGCCATCAATTACATCAAGCATGGATTATTTTATCAGTTGATCATCTTCTTGGTGGTCTTTGATCCCCCCACCCCACCCCACCCCACCCGAGTAGAGAGTAGGGGGTTCTGACTTCTGAGTTCTGAGTCCAAAGTTCAAACCGTTTGGTACATACTAATGTGTAATCATATGCATTGATAAAAGACAAGGTGAAATTGGGATAAAAAGGAAGCGAAATTCATTGCACCGCTACGACGAGCACGCACTCACTTCCAGTAGGAAGACAAAAAAGAAGAATGAGGAGATGGGCTAGTGCGAGGGAGAGAGATAATTAACTAGGAGAGTTTTAAAAGTACCTGGAGAGCGGGAATCGGAGGAGGAGCTCAGGTTGAGGAGAGGATGATGATTGGAGGAGCAGGGGAGTAGATTTGAGTATTTATTTTAAGCAACCTTTTTGGTTGCTTAAAATATCATAGTTGCTCTTTTGTAGAGTATTTATTTTAATTACTTATAATTATAGGACAAGGCGGAAAGTAGATTCAGTTAGGGAAAATAGATTAGGGATTTTAATCTTGATCAGTCTATTGAGTGGACTCATCATATGTTTCACATGTTCACAAGTTTCACTATCCTTTGAATTCAACACACTGACAAAACTTGCCTCATTTTTACTTGTCTCACTAACACGCAAATTCAATTCCACTGTAAATTTAAATTCAATAACTGTGAATCTAAACATTAATGCAAACCCCCCTAAAACCCTGGGAAATGCATGTCAAATCATAAATGCATTTCCTACTATGAATTTGTTTTCACATCTCGCTAACCCCCTCGATCAGAGACCCCCATTTCATTTGTTGTATCAGATGATTCATAGTTTCTTTGTGCTTGGTGATTGTCGTGATAGGATATAGAATGGCATTGTCTCGAGGATGGAAACGCCCTATCACGAATCTTCTTAACCTCGTCAATGCCCATCAACATTATTGTGGTGGAGGCACCTTTTTATCAAGGAGATTTACTGCTGGCCCATCTGTTTCAGACCATTTAAATCTTATCAGGCAACTGAGGGAGAGGACGAGTGCGCCCATCAAGGATGTCAAATCTGCTCTTATCAGCTGCAGCTGGGACATTGGTAGGTTTATATGATTCCATCTCTGCCCACCCTACTGCTTACACAAGGCATTACTCTCTTTGAAGTGTTATGTTACATTTTCCTTCTTACAGATGCTGCACAGAAAGAGCTGAGGAAGAGAGGGATTATTCTGGCATCAAAAAAGTCGTCACGAATTGCTGCTGAAGGTTTGCTTGCACTAGCCCAAACTGAGACCAAAGCTGCTGTCATTGAACTTAACTGCGAGACGGACTTTGTTGCAAGGAACGAAATATTTCAGTACTTGGTCAGTGCTGTATAAATCATATATGCAGTAGCCACGCTGGCACACTCTCGCACGCTTGCGCGCACACAGTTATTTATAGCACCATCCAAAGTTTCTTTCGCTTTCTAAAATGTGAACCCCTGCAGTGGATGTTATCTTCTGCCTGCCTAGTTCGTTAGTGATGGGATAATTCTTCCACCCTTAGAAAATGATTTTTTTTTTGTGTAGGATAAACATTTGAATTCTCTTCATTGCACGGAGCACTACACAATGCCCAATTTGTTTGCTAAGTAGATGTTCCTCCCAGTTATCTGTGGCCTTGACTAAATTTACTGTCATAGTAAACTTATGAGATATTATTTTGCCTTATTTGTTCAATTGTAATGTGTATAACATCCAGGCTCTATCTTTGGCGAGGACAGCACTGTTTGTTGAAGGTGGTCGAAGTTCTATGGGTTCTTTTCTTACTCCTGAGCACTTAGGGGTAAGATTTCCTGACACATATTTTCCCAAGTAGTTAAGTAATGGATGAAATGAGAAGATGCAGAGGGGTGATGCCTAATTAAATGGTGATAGCACCGTGAAATGTTAGTAAGGGATCTTATCAAGACATTTCAAGTTCTCCCCTTGTTTATTCATCAATACTATCTACTGGAAGTCCCGAGGGGGCAAATAAGGAGGCTTGCATCAAGGTTCTGATGTTTATCCTCACAAGATCCCAATTTTTTTCTGCTGACCTTTATGCTGGACCTTTTCTCATCTGTCTTTCTAGTTCAATAATCTTGTCATAACTTCTAATATTCTTGCTATTCATGAATAAGAAAGTTTTTTCCTATAGGATGTGAAGATCAATTTTGATCATCCCAAATTAAATGGAGAAATAACGGCACAAAGTGCAATCACAGAAGTTGCTGCAATGGTGGGAGAGAATATAAAGCTTAGAAGAGGTTTTGCAATGAGCACATCTTCACATGGCATTGTCTCTTCTTACCTTCATACATGTCCACAGCCAGGTGTTTACTTTTATTGCCACATAATGCATATTCTAAACAGAGTTATATTATGAAATGCAAAGTCAATTAGAGGAGGATAGGTTGTCTCCTTTTCTTATGCATGATGCATGCATAATACATACCCTTATTGAGGTGAAAAGTGTTGCATCCTTTGGCTGACTCCATAAAATATGCCTTATTAATATTTTTTTATGGTCCAAAAAGTTACGGTCATTGTGCTCATTATTATCATCAGTTGTAATAATTATTGATGATAAATAGAACTGCTATTTACGGTTGATTGGTTTTATTATGTTTGTTAAGTGGAAATGTGAATGTGCTGCTGGTTGTAATGTAATAAGTTAGTGGTACCATAGTATTTGTTGGTCGTGAAGAAATTAACTTATTATGTGACACTTTCAAATTATGAAAAGTATTTCTGCAAGTAATGACGCAAAGGAGTCAAAACCAGAATGAAGTTACTGTGAACGGGGACAAACTTACCGAAAAAAACCACGCAAACCACTTGAGACTTGAGTGATGGTGAAACTCTCAGAAGTCGGTCTTTTGAAGCTGAATCTCCTGCTTGGACAGTTCAGGCCACGGTATTTGTCAAGTCAGGGCATGCCTAATAGATTGATGTGTAAGGGCACACCTTCACACGCACCATGAATTCATGAGAAGCTCTTTGTGTTTCCATTGTTTGCTCAATTTCCCATCTCCAGCCTTGAATGCACCACTTTCCATACTTATCCACCCACAAGATATCCTCTGTCTACCCAACAGACACTCGTTCTTCCAGTTGTGTTTGGTCCTCCAATTCTAGCAGAACACCAGCAACCCCATAGGATTCACCAGTACCACATTCCTTTGTATTCCTTCATTGATTGGATTAAAAATCTTACAAAGATGATCAGCATTATTCTCCCCTGGTTGGAAAAAATTCACCCTCGGTATTAATCTGTGAGGGAGAAGACTTCAGAAGCAGCATATACTACTTGAGGTGGGGGAAGCACATGAACCACATACAGTGGATGCACTGGAACACCGATAGATTGGTGGGCAATCATCATAGATGGGAGGGCAAGAGAAATCTACTCCCTCTTGGATAATGAGAATCGGACTTCTTACATCTTCATGATTGGCAAGTTCATCAGATCATCCATCATCAAATTCAGAACACAGATTGACCAATGCAGGGGGGATAATTTTCATCGTTTGCAACTTGGAAGGCAATAGATTGGGATGGTATGCTTGAAGCAACAAAACTTGGCTGTTCTGCCAACTTATGAAATTAACTGGTTTGATGAACAGAGTCTGGACGTAGTAAACCAGCAAAAACCATGTGAACCACGTGAAAGTGTTATGGTGGAACATTCAGAATCCAGTTAGCTGGATTCTAATGCTGAATCTCCTTCTTGGAGAGTTTGCCCGGGTAGTCGTCAAGGCAGGGCACGCGTAGCACTTTAAGAGAAAGATTGATGTGTAAGGGCACGCCTTACACACACCATGAATTTAAGAGAATTTCTCTGAAAATTTTCATTAATTTCACACTTATATAGGCTGCCACGATGGGGCTTCATATATAATTCTGAACTAAGTAATTGTTACATAAAGAAACTTTTATTATAAGCAAGAAAAGTCTTGGTTCCTATTGGTTATTCAAAATTCTAAAGAAATGAAACTCCGAAATGTTGATAAGACCATTTTCCATAATAAAAAGCTGCCCCTACACTGTCTCTGCTAATTGCTCAAGTTCTCAACTTTAGCCTTCTATATAAGTCTTCAATGCAGTAGTTTCCAAGCTTTATCCCCCAACAGCATGTCCTCTATCAAGCCAGTGGAGATCTCTTCTTCCAGTTACGTTTGGTCTTCCCAATTCTAGCATAATTAAGCAAGCCCGTATAAGACCTCCACCACCTTTCTTACCATGTATTCCTGCCATAATTTAAAAAAAATTCTTCCAAAGTTAATCTGCATCCAAATATACTTAATCATGGTAAAGTATTTTCCCGGTTGTTGATTAGTCTGATGAAAGTCCCAAGAGCTAAATTGAACCATGAACCTTGCACTTGTATATGCTGATGTATGCAAAGACATGTATCAGAAGCTTATTCTTCATGTTAATTTTTATGATGTATTAACTGATACTTGTCTGAGGTAAACAATAGAAAAGTTGGGGCAACTTTGTTACTTGTATAGCAGCACTCTTGGGTCTTTATAGTTGAGTGTTTGCGCTCCAATATCTGAGTACTATCCTGTCTTGATTCTCCACAAAGAGTGGCCTACCTGATTTGCTCTTGTAAAAGATTTTAGTAGCATCGGCAGTTAATCGGAAATGAAGCAGAATTGTACTGTGCTGCTTACTTTGGTTTCTTAGTTTTCAGAATGATTTTGACTATCTTATAAAAAATTTGAAATGTTGTGTTTTGTCAGTGTGTGTGGGGGAGAGAGGGGAGAGGAGGGAGAGGAAGAGAGAGTCAAATCAATGTGTGGAAGTTGTGATATTAAATCTAGGAAATCTGCAGTCACCGTATGTATAATTCTTGTGGTGTCTTGGGCCGAGTTTTAAGAAATGTTTACAAAATCACGACACAAAAAAGCTTGAATTTGAACTGTTAACTTTATTTGGCACAGGTTTGGGTCGTATTGCTGGAATCTTGACTCTTGAATCAAATGATAAAAACATCTCATTGGATACACTTCAAAAAGTTGGTTCGTCATTGGCTATGCACATTGTTGCTGCAAAACCATTGTTCTTATCAAAGGAGCTTGTTTCTTCTGAAGCAATCGAGAGTGAACGGGATATACTCAAGACACAAGTATCTACTTTCTTCAAGTTATTTTGTACTTACATTAGTTGGGTTGACTGTTCTGTTGCATAGACCCCAATACATATTTTTTTTTGTTTCTATAAGTGGTGGAAGAGTGAACATATGTTACATAAAGTGCGTGTTTATACTCGAACCATTTAAGGATGAGAGATTATTTAGTGTGTTTTGGTGCTTGTTACCTTATAACTGTATCTTTATTTATTTTTTACTTTTGTGAAAAGTCTTAATATTGACTTGCTTGTGCCAGGCGGAAAGCACAGGAAAGTCTCAAATGGCCATTGAGAAAATGGTGGAAGGTCGTTTGCGAAAGTATTTTGAAGAAGTTGTGTTTTTGGAACAAAAGTTTGTTATGAATGACACCACCAACGTGAAGGTACCTTGGTTTTCTTTTCTCTATGCTTTTTCCCAATTTGTTCCCCTTCAAGAATCCATTTTTCCTGTTTGTACTTGTCCACTCTCTTTGCTTACGTCTGCTGTTGCTGGCACGTGGAGAACATTATGTTTATGCCTTGGGTTTTTTGAAGTGATTGTGCATGAAATGCGAAATGCTGTCTCCATCAATCGTTTAAGTCTATTGATGTTCTGGCCAAAGATGCTTTTTAGCATTTGACTATTCTATTTTCAAAATGTAAACATGTACCCATTCAGCCAGTAATTAGCTGTGTGGTTAGTGATCAATTCCACTCATTGTCTGATACCGTTGAAAGCTAATTTTTTTGGTGTTTTTTCATGCAGTCAATTCATAATAAGTTGTCTGATGTTCTTGGCAAAGATGCATCTTTTCATTTGACTGCTATTTTTTAATGTAAACATGTTCCCATTCAGCCAATAAGTAGCTGTGCTATTATTGACTGATCAACTGTTGATAGATTTCACACATTTTCTGATCCTGTTGAAATCTAATTTTTTGGTGTTTTTGTCATGCAGTCAATCCTGAAAGATTTGTCCGAGGAAGTTGGTTCCTCTGTGAAGATTGGGAAATTCTTCAGAATGGAAGTTGGAGAGGGAATTTACAAGTAAGAATGTGGCAAATATTTTTTTTTTTTTCGGTGTGCGTATGTGATCTTTACTCTTATGAGCTTGATTCCTTGTATTTGATAGATTGAGTCTCTGATTTTGCACGTGAATGCCATCATGAAATTGTCAAACAAGTATTTGCTCTTGTGCAGGTAGAAGCAGAAGCCATGGCTAAGGTTGCTTAAAATAAATGCTGCAATGCTTTGATAAGGACATTCTAGCACGCCAAGTAAGATACGTTTGATGCTTGGTTTTAGGATTTGTTTCACATGCCATGATATCTAGGAAGGTTTGCAAATTTTTGTAGTTAGTTCCATTTAGAGGTATATTGATACATTAACGAGTTGAATTTGGGCGGCTGAGCGGCTAATAATGTTTTTTTCCAAGGACATGCAATTAATGCATTATTTATTGGTTGTTTGAGATGGGGAATAAACTTATCAAAAGAAAATATGGGAAATATAGTAGAGCTGTACTGTCTTGTCTTGCAGAGGCGAGAGTTCATAGTCCGCCTGGAGGATGTCTGCCAGGGATATCCTTCATTACTTCGAGCCGTCAATCATGATGGTCGACGGTGCACAGAAGAAGTAATTAGTTCATTTTGAAAAACTAAAACGGAACTAAGTTCATTTTGAAGACTAAACAGCAGTTACTGTGGAATGGAGGGAGTATTTTACAACAAGACACAACGAGGGAAGTAGCTGCCCGAGATGTCCGCATTTAAGGTGGGATGTAAGAACTGTTGTGGATGTATAAAACGGTAACAAGAGTAAGCCAGCCTTTTTCTGCAGCCTGGTTTTGCTTAAGAAAGACACGAGCAGAGTTTCTAGTTTTGAGCTTCTCGTAGTATCGCTGACTTCATCAAGATAGCCTCAGAAATTTCCATGTCAAGCCACTTAGAATATACAACAAGATGCATACTTTTCCAGCCTTATGAGATTCTGCTGTGATAGGAGATTGGAAGGAGAGTGCTACTGCATATCCTGCAATAAATTGCCCATAACGGTCTTGAATTATCTCACCAGCAGCAGATTTTTAAGAGCATTTTCGGAAAGCTTCATCAAAGGTGGTATCAACTTTCCTTCAGGAATAGTGGAGGGTTTCTATAAGGCTTTCGATTGCCTTCAAGGTCCTGGTAGGAGTACGATTGATATATAAAAGCCTCCCTGACCTGCTGTGGTATGAATGTTTTCTCTGATCAAATTTTAACTGGAGCAAAAATTACGTGATAGAATCAATTGACGTGAGAATCAGCATGCCCTCAGTCTTAAGGGTCTGATTGCACTGAACGCATTATTGGACAGGCCTTAGACTAATGAAATTCAGCTTATTTTTTTTCAAATGCTTAGATGTGGCCCAATCAATCAATTAGCATGCCCTCAAAATTCCTCCCCCATAAATAAAAAAGTAAAAAAATAATCCCTCCTCCCAAACCCACACGCACACACCCTGGCACAACGCCCTCTCTCTCTCTCTCTCTCTCTCCTCTCTCTCTCTCTCAGTATTTTTAGTTTAGTTTAGTTTTTTTTGTACAATAACAAATGGGGGTTATTATCAAATAATATAAATTAAAAATAAATAAAAATTAATTAGAAAAATAAAAACTTATTTGTTCGATTCTGTTATCTGACATGCCATGTAGGCATCAGCGTGGCTTACATAGTCTTTTTTACCCTGGCTTAAAAGCGTCACTGAAAGAGATACATTCCTCTTGTAATAAGGAAATGCGTCGTTTTACTGAAAGCGGCACCTTCTTCTTGTAACGAAGAAAGACGCTATTTCAAACTGACGTCTTACATTTTGTTAAGTTTTTCAACACAAAGCATTGCTTCTTTTGATGTCTTAATTTTTTTTTACCAATCTTAAAAAGAGAAAAAAAATGTTATTGGAAGTAATATCTTCAAAGAATATTTTGTAAAAAGAGTACGACATCATTTCAAACGACAACTTTAAAATATAGACTTTTTGAACTTATTTTTTTCATTAAGACATGTTAAAACGTTATTTAAAATAACGTCTTAGTTAAAAATATAACAAAATAGAAAACATCAATAAAGAGATGCTTTCCTTATCTATCACATTTGGGAGACTATGTGATCAGTCGATACTATATGGTTAGGTATGACCTTGTATTATCGTTTTTTTCTGTCAATCTTACTCTGCCCTAATCACAAAGTCTTTTTTCTTTACAGGGCTATACTTAACCATAGCATGGAATTCTATATTGGCGATATATCGATATCGGGTCCCACCCGATAAAACGAGATGGGCAAATTTCGATTTTTCTATTTTTTTCAAATATCGCCGATATATCGGTTTCAGACCGATATATCGCTATTTTAAAAAAAAATTCAGAAAAAAAAATTTTAAAAGGGAAAAAAAGTAACTTTCTCATTTGTTTTCCATCCTAATATGCATATTTTAAAATCTATGCTTTGTCTAAATTAGCATAACTCATTTAGAAGTTAGATTGTGAAATATACAGTAAAAACTAGTTTTTGAACCACCGATATTTTTTTACAAATATCTCCGATATTTTGTCTCTTAAGCCGACCGATACGATATCCGATACGGAATTCTTGAACCATAGAAGATGGCCTGATCATATAGTCTCTCATATGTATTGAGGAAATACTCTATCATCATGCAGAGTAAGATTGATACAAAAAAATATGATAGTACAAGGCCATACCTAACCACAAAGTATGACTTGATAACATAGTATCCTATATATGACAGACAAAGAAAATGTCTCTTATATTTACACTTTCTATTTTATTAATTTTCAACTACGACGTCATTTCAAAATGCCGTTTTAACGTGTTATACTTTAAAGTTGTTGTTTAAAATAGGCCTTACTTTTTTTACGAAATATTATTTGAAGGCGTCACTTGCAATGATGCTGTAGTTTTTTTTCTTTTTGGGTCGGTAAAAAAACTACTAAGGGTGTGTTTAGAATGTAAAAAAAATATCTTTTAGGCCTGAAAAAGTGTTATCATTCTTTAAAAGCGTTTGGTTGGTGAAAACACTAATAGTGGTTGGTGACAATGATAGGTGAAAATTTTCACCTATCACCCTTGATAGTGTTTGGTTGGTGAAAGACGTGAAATTGGGTACTTACGGTGAAATCACTTTTCACCCCTCAAAACACCGAAAAACGTGACACATGGGAAAGTGTATCTCACGGTGACTGAGACGAAGGTAAAAAAAATCACAGAAGAGTTGCCCTCCATTCCTCCTGCCGACCTTGCCCCCTCACCCGTTGTCGGCCTCGCCCCCCTCTGCCTCGTCGGGCTTGCCCCTTGTCACCCTTGCCCCTGCCGCTTGTCGGCATCGCCCTCGTCGCCATCAGTGTCGCCTCCTAGCCCGTTGTCGCCCTCCCCCCGTCACCATCAACGTTGCCCCCCCTTTGCCTCGTCGACCTCACCCCCCTCCCCTTGTTTGGCATCATCGCCCCCTCGCCGATCGTCGGCCACACCCCCCCTTGCCCCTTGTCGGCAACATTGCCCCCATCCCCCTCGCCTCCACCTCGTCGGCAACTTTGTCCCCGTTGCCCTTTGTCGCCAATGCCCTTGAATGAATGACTCATGTGCAAATACTCTAGCGCAACACCGGAGGTACGAATTCGGGTTTCCAAAACTCCAAAACCGCCGCCGTCCACCCTCCACCTTCGTAAGTTACCAATTTGTTGCCCACAGCAAACCCATCATTGTTGCCGCCGTCCTCCCCCGTGGCAGTGGGTACCGTAGCTCTCACCGCCTTTGCTAAGGTCCCATCGCCACCAATGTCTTCTCCGTCGTTGCCTTCTCTTTCTGCATGGGAGGCACGATTCTTCACCGTTGCTCCCCCCTTTTATTTGTAAGGACACACACAACATTACCATCAAATATCAAGATTATATTTGTCATTTGACATAAAAATTAACTTTCACATGAGCTTATATTTTAGTTCCCAAACACAAATCATCTTGATAAAATTTCAATACTCAAACACATTTCTTGTCAAGGCTTGTCATGGTGAAAATTATCACCTTCAACCAATTAACGTCACTAAATTTTTTTACTCACAAACATTTTTCACTAAATCAGGCCTGAAATTTTTCATGCTGAAAATTTCCCATTATATTAATATTTTACCTTCTAAACGCACCCTAAGGCATTAATAAAAATGATGCCTTAGTTGAAAATTTAATAAAATATAAGGCGTTAATTGAACGACGAATTTCCTCGTTACAAGAGGAATGTATCGCTTCTAATGAAGCCTTCATTAACAAAATGTAGAACTCAGTCGAAATGATGCATTTCTTCATTACAAAAGGAAAGCGTCTCTTCTAGTGACACTTTCGGATCTGAGTAAAACACTGGCACTTATATGGTATATCAGATAACTTGATTGGCAAATAAGATTTCTCTTTTCAGACTGACTATTATTTATTTTAATATATATTATTTAATAAATTTTTTGAGAAAAATATACGAGTTGAGACATATATGACCAAAGCCCTGCCACGAAGAGGAGCTAACCCTACTCATGCGGGATACCTACTCCAAGCCTTAATAATGAGTTAGCTTGTTGACTTTATCTCACTTTGAGAGTGAGTGAAGTGCATTTGGAAGGGTGATAGTTGTTAAATATTAGATAATTATCAAATTAAAAATCCCTCGTCAGCCCAAAAAAGTGTTTATTTAGTAAAAGTGGACAAATTAAGGGTTGACGAGACATTTTTATCTTTTACCCCCAAAATTGTAACGATCAAGCCTTAAATACTCGTGCTTAATAAAGTGAGCACGATATGTCTAATAAATTTATTTTATCAGCTCTTTAACAGATTGATTAATTTTTCGGGCGACGACGAGAATACCTTTTACGTTTTCTTAATAAAGTGAGCACAATATGTTTAATAAATTTATTTTTATATTCAACCGATGTGATTAATTTTTCGGGTGACAAGAACACCTTTCATGTTTTATCATCGAAACGCACGATATGTTACCTACCGAAGCATGGTTTTAAAAATCGAACCGAACCGGCCGGTCCGACGGAGCCGGGACTTTCTTCGGTCCGGGTCGGCCGAGTTGTATCGACCCGGCCGGTCGAACCGGTTAACCCGGCCCTCTTTCCCCTCCGGCGCTCCCCCCCCCTCGACACCCCCGCCGTCCCGCCAGCCCCTGTCGAGACAGAGCCCCGCCGAGGGCTCTGGTTCGACACGGGGCCCCCCGTGTCGAGGCAGAGCCCTCGCCGGGCCCTGGTTCGAGGCGGCGGCGCCCTATCGAGGCAGAGCCCCCTGCCTCGAACCAGAGCCTCGGCGAGGGCTCTGCCTTGACGCGGGGACCCCGTGTAGAACCAGAGCCCTCGGCGGGGCTCTGCCTGAACGCGGCGGCCTCGCCTCGACTCAAGGCGGGGGCCGCCCAGTAGAGACAGAGCCCCGCCGAGGGCTCTGGTTCGACACGAGGCCCCCCGCGTCGTGGCAGAGCCCTCGTCGAGGCTCTGGCTTGAGGCGAGTGGCTCTGCCTCAACAGGGCGCCGCCGCCTCGAACCAGAGGCAGAGCCCCGTCGGGCTCTAGTTTGAGGTGGCGGCGCCTTGTCGAGGCAGAGCCCCGGCGAGGGCTCTGCCTCACGGCACCCTCCGGCGGCGACCAGAGGGAGCATACCCCCCCCCCCCCCCCCCCGGCGGCAGCAAGAGGGAGCTGCCCTCCCTCTAGCTTTTTTTATTTTTTTAATGAACCGGGTCAACCCGGTTGACCCCCGGTTGGACCTACCTGCAAGAATTCTGGGTCGGTCCCCCGGTCCGGTTTTTAAAATCTTGCTTAGAAGGCTTTCATCTCCCTCTAGTCCCCTGATAGTGTATGCACCGAAGAAAGTAAGTAGGATTAGTGGCGAGGTGATGCAGATGATGATGATAGCTCTCATGAGCATGAGCATTAGCGCTTGCTCCAACTGCCGCCACCCTTCCTCTCGCCGTTGCCACCGGCTCCCACCTCTGAGCTCTTCCCTCCCCACGGAGCTCCGTCTCTCAGCTCCATGGCAACAACCTGCTGCCACCTCCACTTCTCTTCCTCTCGTCTTACACGACGGGCCCCTCTCGTGGCTGCTCAGAGCTCGGGATTCCTTGTCGGCGCTGAGGCACGCCGTCGAGCAAGAGGAGTACCGAAAGGCAAGGGCGGAGGTGAACCGGAGAGGGGTAGACGTTGAGGGCTATCTAATCGAGGGCATCTCGGTAGGCGGCCACGAGACGTGCGTCATCGTTCCCAGTCTCAATGCGGCCTTTGACATTGGCCGCTATACCGCCCGAGCGCTTTACCTCTCTCGATTCTCCAGTGACATTTTATCATCCTCTTCTTTCCTTTTAAGTTCTTTTTGCTTTTGAGTAGTCGTGACATTTCGTTTCCGTTTATGCGATGGAAAATGACTTCCGCCCGCTTGCAATGTGGGGCAGGCAGAAAAAGCTTCCAACTTTTCAGTCCATCCGTCCTGGGAACCCATACGATTTCAATCACGTTAGTTATTGTTATGTGATCACGTTAGTTATTGTTATGTGTTGTTGCAGGGGGCCTGCTGCCCTGCCCATGTATGTAGCAATGCGCGGCCTCTGCAGCTCAAAACCCCCGACTGTGTTCTTACTGTTAGAAGTGGGTGTTAGTTATAACCCATAATTGGGTATTAAAGAGAGAGAACTAACCCATGTTTAAAACCCACTTACTATGAGATGAATGAATGAATTGGGTGAAGGATGAATAGTCCCACATCCACACCAAGGATGGGTTGTGGATGGTATATAAGGTCCAAGGTTGGCCTTATAAGTTAGGCCCAAGGGTCACCCCACTTTTGTGGGGGAGAGAGATGGTTGGACCCATGAACCTAGGTGGGGCTAACCCACACGCGCGCCGCCGTCCGGCCGGGTCGGGTCGGGTTTGATTTTATTATGACCGTTAACGGACGGACGCGTCCGTTTAAACGGGAAAGGGTTTCAACGGGCTTTAACGAGAAACAGTGTGTTTTCAATGGGCTTTAACGGATTTCTATAAAGTCTTGAAAAATGGGTTTTCTGTACGATTTTTTTCCAGTGCTTCATCTTCTTCCTTCCTCTTCTTTCTGTGAAAGCATTACACATTTGTGGTTCGCTGCGCGTGCTGTTTGGAGTGCTCATACAGTACGTGGTGATCGTCTTATCCTGGGAGGCAGACGCCCAAGAGTCCTAAGCACCGTAGGGAGGGCGAATTCTGTCTTAAGGACAAAGTGTTTCGCTTGATTCGATCATAAACTCTTCTCCTTTATTATCATCTTTGCAAAAGGTACACACAGTTCATCTTTAATACAGTAGCAGTAAAGTAATTTTAGATAACACTTACCTCCTTGTATTAGGATAATGTCGAGAAGCTATTCGACATACACGGAGCCCTCAGTAATGCTGAGCTCAAAGTCAATTTAGTTGCATTGGATGTGGTATGTTTTCTGTTTCTTCCCTGTACGCTCTTTCCTTTGTCAATTTAGCCAAGTGTAAATGACTGGGTCTTCTGCATCTGAGCCTCAGGTGAGACCTATGAACTTCGTAATGATATGGTCGTCAGGCCGTTCAAGACTCACCATGTTATTCCCAGCCAGGTAGATTATGTCGGTCTAGGTTCTTTGCCAATCTGATCATTTACATGAGCACCGGTCCTCTTTGTAAGACATTGATATGGGTTTGTCCCATATTAGTTGTCATATTTTGAGAGGAATCGGCCCTCCCTTGTGTGTGTGAACTTGTGGAGATGGTTAGGCTTTCGTGGGCTCAGGTGGGCCCACACCTAGATGGAAGAGGACACTTTTTGTTGTTTGTAACCGTTTTGAAAAAATGGTCATAAAAAGGGAATTATTAGGAATATATCATCCGAATTAGAAATACTTAAATTGGAAATAACTAATTTGGAAATTGTCAAATTAGAAACTGCATGATGGGTTGTAACTCCCCCAATTATGGGGATCCGTGAAGAGGAAATAAAGGGGGACATTAATGTTCACGTCCCCCTACCTTTTGGGAGTTCTCCTTCTTCATCCTAAGACCATCTTCTCCATCTTCTTGAAGGATGTACTTTTGCTTTATGTGAGATTTGATCTTGGAGATCATACTAAAAGAAAAGCTTCGGAGAATCGCAAGGAAGTGATATTGCTAATTCGTGGAGTATAGCAAGTCACATATTCACACACGAACGGTTGCAAATAGAGTGATCTTTGACATATTATAATTCTCTACGAAGAACGGAGGAACTTGGGTCCAAAGCCGCAGGTTAGTAGTATGTGTTCTTGTATTTTTGTAGATTGCTCATGATATAAATAATCGTTCGTTTATATTACTAAAATACTTGTACTCTATTGTGTATTTGTGTTTATGAGTGCAAGGTTATTCCTCGTGCAAACAGAATTTGGGAGAATTTGACACATACACGACGCAAGATCCGCTTCTGCTGCGGCTCGATTACCCTACACTCTTTCATTTCACGGGTATGTCATTTACTCGGTGAGGAAGAAGCTTAAAAAACAGTTCGTTCATTTGAAATCTATCTTTTTTTCTTAATAAGCATCCATGCACCATCATAATCTCCATGTAAGGGAAGATATTTTGGTCCAACCTGGTGTCCGCCAGGATATCCTCGACCAGATTGATGCCGTAGTTTATGAGGATCGACAAAGCACAAACTAGTGCACATTTGCGCACGTAAGCTCGCACATCATTGGCACTAACACGCTAGTGTGTGTACTGTGGTGGTTACCAAAAAACTTTCCCCGTGTCTCTGAGGGAATGAATTAATGAACGAGAGCGTGATCCAAGCCCTCGTTCCTCCCTCACTCACTGAAGAATGAGTGCCCTTTTCCTGCCTATCGAAAGATATCATGCACAGAAAACTAATGATAGCCAGGTTTATGCTATGATGGGCAAGATGGTTTTAAAAAACATAGTAACGGGCAAGCAAAAAGCAGAGGACGCATTTGTTTCACCAAACCCAAACAAATTTGAACATAGCAGCGTTGATTTGCATCTTTTTTGGTGCGCTCAGAGGCCTGAAAGTATTGTGGAAAACAGGATCGGATTTGTGAAGATTCAATGTTGGTGGAGCAATGCCCTACAGCCAAACATGTACAACCGGTTAAAAATAAAGAAAGGTCTCAATGCCACAAGGATCATCAGGAAAACTAATTACTATAACAAATGGCTATAGGATCACTGAACCAGCTAACATGGATACTGCAACAACATTCTCCAGATTAGACGGAGAGTGGTACCACAAGATATTTTTTATCAAAAATTTATTGCAGGACACTAAATTACTACTGGCTGGCTAACAGAAAAAACCAAAAGCGCCCCCCCTCTGTCCAGTTGTCCGGATTAGAAAACCAAAATGAACTGATTTTAATCCAGATAGGTAAAATTGGATGGAGGTAGTAACATAAAACCAATTAGGCAAGCATTCAAAACCATGCTTTAGGTGACTTTCAAACTGATTTCTTGGAGAAACTTTCACATCAAATAGCAGACACTTTAATTCAACATCTAATATATTGTTGGATGAAAACGGGATGCTACCGCTAAAAAAAGTAAATAGTGTACAATACATGTACATGGGCTATTGCCATGACTGCAAAGATGGCTTCCACTGCACATGCTGCCCCAATAGAAGGCCAGTGGCAGCCTAGAAAGAGAATATCAAGGTTTGGTGACATTGGTAGACAAAAAAGTTTGTATTAAAATATCTTCAAAGAAACAATAATAAGAACCGTGAGTACTATATGTTGTCTACATCTAAAGGTCGATAGAGGACTGGGTATGAGTTAATTCTCTACATCTAGAGGTCAATAGGGGACTGGGTTTGCTCCAAAGTTTTGAAGTTTAAGCTACAATAATTGAGAAAGAAAAACATAGAGAAGTGGAGGAAATGGACTTAAGGACCTAAGGCTGCTTTTAGCAGCACTTGTGGCAGCTTAACACCCAAGTAAGAGGTACGTCAAATAGAAAAAGGCTTGTCAATTTTCTATATGAGATTAGATAGTACAAGTCAGAATAAAGAATCCTTAAATTAGGTGAAAA